>VWPU01008935.1:0-42795 GCA_013398955.1 Callaeas wilsoni
GTAACAACAAAAATAATACTGGTAATACAAGTAATAATAATAACGAAAAGGGAAATAAAAAAAAGCGAGAAATAAAACCCAAGAAAAACAAATGATGCAGTCACTGTCTGCTGCCTGATACCCAGCCAGTCCCTGAGCAGGGATCGGCCCCTCCTGCCTACTCCCTGCAGTTTATACACTGAGCATGATGTTCTCTGGCTAGTTCAGGCCAGCCCTCCTGACCATGCTCTCTCCTGGCATCTTGTGCACCTGCTCACTCTCAGAGCATGGGAAACTGAAAAGTCCTTGACTTAGGGTGAGCACTAATGGGCAAAACCTAAAGTATTGGTGTGTCATCAACATGTGGATTGTCAAGTTTTTCAGTGAGGTGGTCTAATGAAAAGAATAATTTATTTCGTTTCATATGGTTACCTGTTATACAGGTTATCTATTACTGAAAACATAATACCTGATACTTACACAAAGTTGTCTTCAAAGCATTTTACAAAAGAGGTCTGTGCGATTGCTCTTTTCTATAAATATGGAATGTAATATCTTTAATGTTGCAGTTATCAAATGATATGCCAGGATTTCAACCTCTGTGCTGATCTAGTGTGACTAGGGAATGGTTACCTTTTGAGGTCTTATTCCACAAATAAAATTTAAGTACAGCTAAAAGGAAAGAACCATTTAACCAACGCTGAGCTTTTGGAAGAATTTTCTTGTACCATTTGAAGATTAGATGTGTTAATTGATGTGCTTTCGTGAGGAATGGTCCAAAAGCTGCCTGTGAAGGTCTACAAACTGACTCATACACTTCTCCTTCCAAGGTGAGACCAGTGGTGCACCAGTGCTTTAGTACCTGTTGCATACATGAGACTTATAGTCAAGGATGGATGTCAGATGGATGCTGGAGTTAGAAATACGTTTTCTATAATTTTACTTGTATTAAATCTATCTTCATTTTACAATTTTGCAATTTATGCAAATCAGATTTGGATTTTGGGCCACTAATACCCTACTGAAGAAATCCAGTGACAAGAATTGAAATCTTGGGAATTATATATTCATGAGTTTGTGTGATGACAGTATTGAAATCAGTCAATCAAACTATATTTCTGATAAAGGACACACTTTGAAAGCCAAAATTATTAGTATATCTTTTGCTTCAATGTCTGCAAAGCAAAACTGCAATCCCTGACAGTCAGTCTGGGAGCTAAAACCTGTAGATAATGATCCATTTGTAATCAAGTCAAAAGATAAGCTAAGCATTAAGGAGGATGGTAGGTATGGAAGGTTACAAACTTTCCTGGACTTTATCCAGACTAAGTTCCTTTCTAAACCATGTTTTTATTCCTTCATTTAGCTAAGAGATCTTTGCTAGCTTTGTCAGTTTGCAATGCTGTGCAACTTGTTCCAAAAGATGGGCGCTGGCATAAAATGAATGAACAAATCAAACTCAGTTTTGGCAATAAGGTATTTCCTAGTCCTTACTATGACTAAATGACAACCTGCGACACTGAAAGCTGGCAGTAAAGCAAATTTTAGATATTTACTAGCTGTCTTACTGAAATTTTATCCTGTGTCCTATACTGGACTTCGTGCACAGGCATCAAGCACTTGGAGTAGCAAATAATCAAGGTCTAACCTTGTGGTGCTAGAATTTTTCTGTAGTGAAAGAGGTAGTAGGAAACTACTTTTGGGATTCTCACATGGAGTACAAGTAACCCTAACACTCGTCAGACAAGATGGATGTGGAGGGTAGGGAAGATCATGGATTGGCACATCATTGGGGTAGATCTCTTCACATAGGAAAGGCCTTCTAGATACAGAGACATCATTGTTGATAATGTCATGGAATTGTCTGAACTGTAATCACACTGCTCCTGCCTGGGATAGCCTGGGATCGCCTAGGAGATAAGTACTTTCCCTTTGCTATTAGCAAAGTGATAGCTGAGAACTCTCCTTATAATGTTTCAGGTCACTGGAAGCTATTTTCCCCTCAATGAACACCTTAAAAAAAGGTGATGAGCAGATGGACAAAATGATTCTTCAAAGTATATCACTCAGGACTGTGTAGTCAAGGATCCTCTAATGAAGCAAAATGTTGTGGGCTGATACAAATTGTCAATCTTCTCCTTTACTGCTACTTGCCAGTTTGTTGTGGCTGTATACTATTATCAGTCTACTGGAGAACCTTGATATATAGAGATAAGAAGTTTCCATGGTTTATCCCAATCAGATAAAATCATGGCAGTCTTAAATACAGTTCCCCCTTTAATTTCAAACTGCATGGGTACACAGTTTTGTTTGACTAATGTGGGCTGTAAAAATTTCAAATAATGCAATGGCTGAAGAAAGAAATCACAAGCACATTGCATTCTCGATGCAGTCAAATGAGTACTGACGGACCATTTACAGGTCTTTGGCAGTAAATCCTGTGTGGTTCAGGAGTCTTAACTGCAGAAGTGTCTTAAAATATGTAAAAATGTCCTTTAGGAAGTACAAACATAAAAGAATAATTTATTCTATATGCAGGAAGCAAGAAATCACATATTTTATATATGTATAAAATGCTCATCATTACAGAAAAAGTGGCAAGGGTTAAAGGGATGGAAGTTGAAAAGAAATTCTCCCTTTCTTTTTGTGAGTAAATCAATAAGTGAGTATTTTACAAAACCATCCAGTGAACTGATTGAGCTTTCCAACACTTCTTTAGGCTACCGACCACAAAACAAAATGCTTATGCATCTGCTTTATTACAGGCCGTGAAATTCCATGTTTGTATAGAACTTGTTTAATGATGAAAGTATGGTAAAAGAATTTCACTTCTTCCTGGATGAATATCCTATTAACAGGAATGCCTTTTCTCAAGCAGCACTCTTGGCTAAGACTCCGCAGTGACTGGCCAAGCTCGCACAAGTGAGATAAGACAAGTTCTGAATGGCAGATGTCAGCAGCGAAGGCAGCTGCGTGCAGTGGGACTGCGTGAAGTGGGACTGCCGTGGAAGGAGCCGGCTGCCTGCCAAGACCTCCAAGCAGCGATGTGCTTGAGGTATGTGTGAACCACAGAATTTTGTGCTTCAACTTGCAGGGCTGCTCTGATCCATTTTGTGCTCACATACGAAATGTGTCTCCAAGCACTAGAGATAAAACTGGAGCAGTGTGAGACCGAGAAGCACATGTGCATCCGTAGCACCGCACACCCTTAGATAACTTGAATGGACTCCAAAGCGAGAGGAACTCATGTCTGCTGAGATAAAAGAGCCAAATGATTATAGCTAGACCGATAACTGGCAGTACAGAGGCACAAGGTGGGCTCTGACACACCATGGCTGCCATAACTTTAATGGTAACCTCTCCTATCCATAACAGCAGGAGCTCATTGGATCCCAGGAATGCATAAAGAGGAATCAGTCTGTCAATGACAATCCCATTCCTGTCTCTTCAAAATCGTACAGACACTCAAACTCAGTGTTCAAGAGTTTTTCAGATGCTGACTACTGATTTACAAAGAGATAGGAAACTGCTGTGACTGTCAAATAAATAACAATGACACAATAATAGCAATAAATCTTAAAATGTCCTGGCTTTAGCTTATCTCTAAGACTTGCAAACTACTAAGTGGCATACACACCCACACAAACTCCTGAGGGTGACTAGGAAAACACATGCTTCATGCTTACATAGCCTCTGTCTTTGCTATCCAATCTCGGGGATCACCATTCTGCCTTCTAACTCCTTGAGTGTTTGAGATTTTAATTTTTAATGTCTCCACACGTTTCTTTTTATTTGGTTAATAGTACCAACAGTAATGGACTAAATGCCTTTTTTTTAATAAGTTGCCATGATTGTTTATGAAATGTAATATCTGTATGGGACTCCTCTGAATATTAGGTTTTGCTGCTATGAAAGAAAGAAGACCACTGTTTACTGGCACATGTTGTCCGCTACTGCTAGTGGAAACAAAAACTTAGCCATAAATCCAGGAAGTCTTATTCTTCCTTTGTTTTATGATAATGCAGAATTAAGACACCTTCATACCTGTGCAAAATGCAAGAAGGGAATCCTTGTCTGATAGCGTTTGTCTCCTTCCAGAGAGAGAATATTCTCCTATATTGCTGCCTAGTCCACGTTGGGCAGCGGCTGCAGGCACAGGGGTGCTTGTACAACTCCCCCTGTATTGTACCATAGATGGTTACCTCCTCCTTGAGGCTCACCATCCAACGGTTCTGAAAGCATTGCATTTATCCTAGCAATAGCAAATTTGCTGTGCAACTGGCCTGTTATTACATTTCATCTATTGGAATAAGCACACAGGCAGAGACATGCTGCAGCTCTTCTCTGTGCTAAACGTAGGGTGAGAGGGTGAGTGAAGGGACAGAAATTGCTATTGTTTATAGACTGTTCACAAAAGTTATAAAAAAGGAGCCATTTGTTCAGATAAAATTTGAAATACCTTTAATTCAAACCCACATGACAATGAAGACACTGTAACCCCATCACCTACATATTTTATACAAAGTGAGCCAACAGAACAGTGAGGATAAAAAAAATGCTGTACATCTCCTTGCTTAATCACTCTTCCCTGCAGCTCTGAACAACAAATCCGACGTTTTAACGTTCAAAACAATTCTTTCCCGACAAATGCTGTCTGAAGGAGCTCCTGCAGAGAAGCCTTCTTTTCCTATGGAAAGGTTCAGGAGTGTTACTGGGTACTTGCATACAAAGCTAAGGCTCCTTAGTGACTGTAAATCAGTCCCATCTTGTTAATGTCAGTAAGGCTATGCTAATTTATGCTTGCTAAAGTACTCTAACTTGCCAACAGGCACCTGGTTAAATAGATATGTTTAACCTGCTGGAGTTGCTCAGAAACAATTAAAGCAGCAACCACTCCATTAGATGTGGAAGGGTTACTCGGTTCAAGTCCATCTCTCCCTTCACGATCAGTGGCTTTAGGGTCCCCCTGCCAGTAAAGCCTCTGATGGAAAAGTGAAGGTAGAGAACTCTAGATACCAGCAACGTGCAGTAGGAGCAATTGAAGAAAGAAGATGAAGGCTTGCTGAGACTTTGTCCTGCTGTGCCCTGTGCTGAACGATGTTATGATCCAGAATTCCCCCACTATTATCCTCGCAGTCCTTACTTTTGCATTCTTGACCTGCCATATTTCCTTGGTCTCGTCATGTCTTGAAAAAATCTTCATTTTGTTTATTATTACCACACCAAAAAAAAAAAAAAAAAGAAACCACCTGACCTGATGTTGCTATTGCTGCTAACTCTGCTTACATACCTCATGCATTTTCTCTCCTTTGTATTGTCTACTTGGACTGTACACTTTGAGCACTGTTTTCAGCGAAGTGCTGTACAAATAATGGAGACTAAATCTTCGTTTGTCCTCAGGCATTACCATAATAAGAAAGGCATTTCAATTAAGAGCAGTATTGTAAAAATGTGCCTGTTCTTAATGAGAGATTGTCTTTCCTAGGTCCTACCAACACAAACAAAGCAAAGAGAGATCAGAATACTCATTATGCTTCAGCACAATGCTGCTATTTCATTGCTTTCTGCAGTCTGCCACCCACTCCTTTTCCATATAAAATGCACCTTTTTAACAACAGTTAAATATTATCATAAAACTAAGCAAAAAATTGTTATTCTAATGTGGTAAGTTGTGCCCTTGCAGGACTGATGACAGAAATGATAAAAGAAGCATATCAAGCAATTAGATTAATGTTTAAGATAATATATCATATGAAGGAATAGTTAAAAACCAGAATACTGCAAATTTGCAATGTAAATTTCTGGAGGCAAGGTACTTAATTTTTCTGTGTTTTTTGCTTTGTCTTGTTTGTTTGTTTTTTCTTTTCATTCTTGTTAGCATCTACTTTTCTGTCTTTACATGGGACACTACTTTCATACAGCAATACCAGCCTTTTGTCAGGGTTTTATATGGGATGCGAGATGTCAGAGAAGATTTTGGTTGTTTGGTGTTCATGCCAGTGGTTGCTACTGTTCTCTCGACTGCAAATTTTTTGTGGAAAGCTTTAGCCTGGGCAATATCATTAAAGAAACACATAAATTAGAAATGCTGGGGTTCTCATTCACATGGAAAGGGAATGTAAGTGTGGATGATTTTTGCAACTAAAATCAGTGCTACTCTGCTATCTTTCTTTATTAGATGGAGATATGAGACATCTCACCCAACTGTAAACACCCACACTGTAGATATCTCCTTTGACCAAATTATGCTACTCCTTTTATAGTCAATGGAAAGAACTGGCCTATTTCAGCCATTTCCTTTCAGATGAGAGAGATTATGCCCTGTAAGTGCCTGTTTCTCCCTCTTAGCTCTAAAGGCCATTTAGCCTACAAGCTGAGATGGCGATGTTTACATTATAGATATTTGCATTTTGTCATCTCGGTCCTTTTTTTTAGTGTCAGATCTGTAAGGATTGAAGAAAATGCACCTTCTGAATGGCCTCACTCAATATGCACAAATTGCTCCTTCTGTGCATGCCAGGCTTGGACAAGAGCTGAGTCACAGCTTCTGAGTTTGAGGCAAAACTGAAAATTTCTGTGTAATCGGAAGGACAGTCAGAGCAGGGTCTGCAGCACAAGAAGGAACAGGGCAAGACTGGAAAATTTAGAGGGCTTAGCTTAATGGTGTCACCATTTCACTCCTCACAGCTCTCGCCCCATGCTCTGACACCTCCCTTGGCTGCAGCAGGCAGCCTGGTCTCCAGCCCTCTGGCACTGGGGATCCACGCTCTGAGCCCGTGGCCTTTCTGGCACCTCTGCTGATTGCTGCTTCTGGTGTCTCTGACATCAGCTGGCTTTGACCTGAGAAGAAAAGAGGAACACCTGCTTCCAGACCAGGTGTTCTCAGGGATAAGTCCTCTTTCCTCGTTCATCTGTCCAGCTGCAGTTTTTATTTGCCACTTACTTGAAAGAGTGCAATAAGTAGCAATCAGTAGAAGATAGCAGAAGCAGGCATCTGCCTCCCCTAGGAAAGAAGGGAACGAAATATTGTGAAGGAATTTGCTTCCCTTAGAAACGTAATTCTATTTAAAGGCCTTCCTGTCATTTCAATAACTAATCTCAGGAGGAGGGATGTGGCTTGAGGGTTATGGGAACAGTTAATTCCTGACTGCCACTTGCTCCGTATGAAGAGTAAATCCTTCATGGTTCTCTCTTCCTCAATCTCTCTTTTACTCTCTCAAAGATGCCTGAATCTAATATAAAAGTGAATATTAAGGATTATATTATTTTTTTAGAGGTCGTGTTAAGCCTAACAAAACCAATGCAGGAGAGGAATTATTACTATTTTGTATGTCTATGACAAAAAAACGACTATGGGAATGTTCATGGGAATTAAATTATGGGTCAAATTCACAGAAGAGTCTCAGAGGGGACAGAAAAGCCCAAAATACTTGTTTCAATAGTTAAAGAATTATGTATACCTTTCTAGTCTGTAAATCTTTACATTTTGCAATTATGTTATTTTAAAGATTTTTTTATTCAAAGAAAAGAGATTCCACAAACAAGAACATAAACATATTTCCTTTCTGAACCAGTCTGAACCAATCTTTTTCATGAAACCTAAAAGGCCATTATTCATAAAATTGTACTTAGAAAAACTGGAGGCAGATGAGAGAAACACTTTTCCCCCAGGCTCCTTGGAGACCAGTGAAGCTGCTAGTAGCTTGCTTTAATGCAGAACTGGAAAAGGGCTCTGCCTACCCACACAGTGTAGCTGTATTTATCTGAAAGTATTCCTATTATTTGCCTTGGATACAATTAATTATTTTGCACCTAAGGTGTTCTGTGGCATACCATTACATCACATTAGCCTTGTGCTTGACATCAGACTGATGCAATGTGATACATTAGGAGTTCTACCAGAGCTGTTTTAATTAGGCAAGGTATTTTATTCACTTAGTGAATATTTGCTTTGAGTTGCCTGTACAAGGCCATAAAGTACAAGCACCTCAATGCTCCCAACTAAATGTCAGATGGGGTATCCTACACTCTGCTGATTAATTATATAATACTTAGATCATTTAGCTAATCTGTTGAATGCATATCACACAGTTAATGAAAGACTTCAAAGTTGCAGGCAGACTTAAGAAATGAATCATCGTGTACAGCACAGTCTTCATTACTCATTGCAGAAATGTAGCATTCATAGTTACTAAGTTTGAACTGGGAGAGGTGCAAATGTCAGGGTCACCCTGCCAAACTCTTCTTGTTCTTTGTTTTCTGCCAGTTTGAGGAGTCACACACAGCAGGGTGAATAGATACTCTGCCTGCTTTTCAGTAGGGCAGAGACTGATCCCTGAGGCACTGATAGGGAAAGGGATTCTTCAGTATTGTTCCGTTCTCTAGAGTGCTGCGGCACCCATGAGCCAGGCTCTCCTCTTGCATTGCTGCCCTGGGTAAAATTTTAAGGCGGTAAAGGAAAACAGTAATGATTGCCCAAGCAGAAAAATTCTGGGAAGTGCTAGAACCTGTGCACACCTGTGGGGTTTGTTTTTTTCTTTTTTTCTTCCCACATGCATGTACAATGGTTAGCAAACGCAAACTGAAAAGTCAAGACATTATCATCATCATCATCATCACCTATAGTCACGGCTTAAGAAGCTCATTCCATTTTCAGAGTCACAGCTTAAGTAGCTCATTCCATTTTCAGAGTGGGTTTTTTTTTCAGCATTCAGCATATTAGCAGCAATTAAAGGTATCAGTTTATCAGTTGACTTCTAAAATGGCCATGAGTCTTTTTTCCTTAATTCTGAGGGCTGGAGGTTTATTCAGTATCTTTGAGATGGTGGAGGAGAAAAGCTTGCTTGTGGCTTTTTTTTTTTTTTTTTTTTTAAGGAAAAGATCTGGGACCATGGAATGGAAGCTTCATTGAACTGTAGCTCATTGATGTTTTGTGATCTGGCTCATTAGGTCTGGTCTGGAAGCCCTACGCTTGTAGCAAGATACTTTGTGAGGGCTTGGGTGAAATGCAAATTAGAAATGGTAAGGAAGAAAGGCATATCGGTTGAGAGGGCAAAAATGAAACCTAGTTATTACGATTTAGCTGACCAAGCAACTCCTCACTCACAGATTGCCTCTGGAAAGAAATTATGTGAATGGTGTGACATACTATCACAAAGAAATTAAAAATAGTAGAAACTGTCCTCTGGGTTACATTCAGGAGATTCCAGAGCGACATTCATCCCCACATCTCTCTCACATCACTGTTCTGCACCATTATCAGTGCTCAGTAGCAGTGGAGGTCATCCTGCCCTGGTCTCCCTCTGAGGGAGGACTTGTGAATTCTCTCCTTATCTGACTCACCCGAAGGAAGCTGGCATAGCTAACAATCACCTACTCTTGTTTTTTTAAAATTGCCTCTGGCTGAAGGAGATTAAGCAGTATGTGAGCTATCCCTCTGTCCTCTAACCCTCCAACCGGGGACTGGGAACAAACATCTGAGGTGGGAGTCTTAGTGTCTTATCCACTGCAGACACTTTCTAAGTTAATTTCCGTTGGAATATGGGGAATACACAGCAAAATGCAGCATACATCTCCTCCCCCTGCTTAAAAAAATTCCTGTAAGTAGTTAGGACCTGAGGTTTTTATCTCATCTGAAAGATAACACCTTCAGGAGAGCATCTTAGGAGAGCTATCTAGTACTGAGTCAGAGGGAAGAGAATGAGTCACTGAAGTGCTTAGATTTTTCTTGGAAGTTTCTCACTAAAGCATTGCCCCAGTCTGACACTGTTTAGTAGATGACATCAGAGAGACTGGAGTTTACGTTAAATTCAGAATGGATAAAGTCTAGGATCCCAGGAAAGTGTTTTTTAAAAGAGTGGTTAATTTGTGGGGCAGTTAAAAAGTACTTAATTTGGGGTATATTCATCATGCATTTACTGTAAAACCAGAGTAAACAACAGCAAAAAAAATTAGAAGTGAAGACTAACCAGAAGTCTTAGACTGCTAAGTAGGATACGTACAGCATGTGTCACATTGCAGACTGTTCCTTCCTTTAGCAATGGCACACAAAGTGAACTCTTTCTAATTGAAATGTATTTGGCTAGAAAATGTGTCGGTCTTTTTTTTTTTTTTTTCCTTAATCTTGCTATGCAGCTACCTGATTTTTGCAGTAAAGCTGCTTGCAATCCTGTGAAGGATCCCCTCAACAACAGCAAGACACTAATGGCAGTGCCATTGTGGATTGGTGCTCTGGTGATTATCAGTGAATTGACAATGATTAGTGACTCACTGTTGCTCATTCTTAATCCAGCCCACTCCACCACTGCTTGTACTGCCTTGTGGGAAGCAAATCTAAGCACATGCAGAGGAAGAAGCCTCAGTGGTATTTTGCTTGCAGCCTTCTAGAAACCTTCTTTGCTCTGTATCTGCTTGTCTGCTACCCACAGATTTTGCCATCCAACTAGAGATTTTCTTCCAGCCCTACAGGGACTTCAGAGGGTAGACATTGTACATTAATGCCAAACGGTAAAAAAGATAAAAATTATTTAAGCCAGTGAAGCATGAGATGCACATGTGTGTGGTGTGAAGATGCCACATGTTGTGAATGAAAAAAGTGCTGGCAAGAATCACTGCTGTCAGTCTCCTGAGGAATCTCCCTGTGCTGAAGAGATCAGCTCCTGTGGACCACAGTAGTACCTACCTCAGCACCCTTAAGAAGGGACCCAAACCCAGAAAGGTTCATATAAGCTTCTTTTCTCCTGCTTCAGGCTTGAAGCCACATGACATGCAGACAACTATAGATGAGCAGAAGCTCTGTGTGCTCTGCCTTGCCCTCAGTACACTACTCCTAGTAAAACTCAGATGAGGTTGAAGAGTGGTGTGGCTGCTGCCTGGCCCATGTGCCTTGACTCATCCCAGTCAGATATGTCAGAACTGCCTGTAGGCCAAACGTCCCCTCGTCAGGCATCACAATAGTATGGCATCAAGAAAGGAGAGTAGAAGGGCAGATCAGAAAAGGAGGGAGTTCAGCTTCAGAAGGGCTTTTAACAACCTGAGCTGGCAAAGCTGGAAATGAACCTGCCAGTGGAAGTATCTGATATTCACTGTGTCTACCTCAGTTCTCTTAAAATGTTATAAAATCTGTCCCTTTCCTACTATCACCTTCTGCCTCTGCTGTGCCAACATATTTCCTCCGTGAAGCTGTACAATAAAACCTGAGCCTCCTTTATGATTAAGCACTCAAGGTGCAAGCAAATAGAGGCCCAACATATTTTCGGCAGGCAATTCTTAAAGAGATGGAGAGAAGCTGCCTATACAAATGCCTGTCTTTTTAGTCTAGCCCTCATACTTAAAGCAATATTTCTCAGAAACCATACTGAAGGCAAACACATGCTCAACAGCTATATGTTCAACAGCATTGTTTCTGGGAAGGA
Organism: Callaeas wilsoni; assembly: GCA_013398955.1. NCBI lineage: Eukaryota > Metazoa > Chordata > Aves > Passeriformes > Callaeidae > Callaeas > Callaeas wilsoni. Next base: position 11,394 of record VWPU01008935.1, read on the forward strand.
AAAACATTTCTGATACTTGAATGAATTTATAAAACAAGGCAAGGTGGTTTACAATCACTTTGAGAAAAAAGGGGTAGGTCTGCTACAGGGTCTCTAGTCTTTGACTTTGCTCTTCATGCCAGACATATTTTGTCACATTTGCTCTCATTGCTTTGAGCTGTTTCCTGGCAAATCGAGCAAGTTCTGCTTACTGCAACTATGCATTTTGAACAAACATGAAGTTGTTTATACGTACTGTTTTGATGGATGGAGAGAAAGCTGGCATTTTAAGGCACATTTCAAGAGTTTGCATCCAGGGTTCTTGGCAAACTGGTACATCCTGAAAAAAAATTTGGTTCTGCTTCAATGGTATGGAAAACCTCAGCTATATTAAATGGGCAGCCACGGGTAAAGTGGCATTCACACAGCTGCCTGCCAGACAGAATCATAGGATGGTTTGGGTTGGAAGGGACCTTAAGGATCACCTAGTTCCAACCCCTCTGCCATGGGCAGGAATGCTGTCCACAAGCCCAGATTGCTCAAAGCCCCATTCACCTTGGCTTGAACACTTCCAGAGACGGGGCATCCACAATTTTTCTTGGCAAAATGTTCCAGTGCCTCGCCACCCTCACAGTTAAGAATTTCTTCCTAATAGCTAATCTAAACCTGCCCCCTTTCAGTGTAAAGCCATTTCTCTTTGTCTTGTTACTACGTGCTCTTGTCAAATGTCCTTCTCTAGCCTTCTTGTAGGTCCCCTCCAGGTGCTCTAATGCTGCTATGAGGTTATCTTGGAACCTTTTCCTCTCCAGACTGAAGAACCCCTGTTCCAGGGGTTGGAGCCTCAATTCTCTGAACCTCTTTTCATAGGACAGGTGCTCCAGCCCTTTGATTATCTTCATGACCCATGCTCTTCATGGACTTGCTCCAACGGGTTGACATCTTTCTTATGTTGGAGGCCCCAGAGCTGGATGCAGTACTCCAAGTAGGGACTCATGGGAGCAGAGCAAAAGGGGAAAAACACCTCCCTCAACCTGCTGGTCACACTTCTTTTGCTACCAGGCCAGGACATGGTTGGCTTTCTGGGCTGCCAGTGCAGGTTTACAGTTCACGCTGAGCTTCTCATTGATGCACCAACATCCACAAGTCCTTCTCTTCAGAGCTGCTCTCAATCCATGCTCTGCCCAGCCTGTATTTGTGCTTGGGATTGCTCCAACCCACATGCAGGAGCTTGCACTTGACCTTGTTGAATTTCATAAGAATGCATCTACTAAACAAATCAGCATGTCTGCTTCTGCTCAGTGATGCCAGCAGCCAGTCAGCAGCCTCAGACTAGACTGATCAGCAGTGGCACAGAGCGCTGGAGTGGGATGGAGACCTCTGCTTTGTGCTGCATAAATGGAACAGTGCGGATCACGCTGCAAAACCTGTGTGGTGCGTGAAGTGAGGTGTGTCTGCCACAGGCTGTCATGGCTTACTGTCTCTGCTTCTCTGTGGCCTTCCATTAGCACCCGCAGCGGCTGAGAAACCTTAGGCTCCTGCTTTAGACATAACTCCAGACAGCACCAACAAGTGTCCCAAGGACATGTGCTGTGCCTGTGCTCCTCATGCTTGTTGGAGCAGGCTCTCCCCCTGCTGCAGCTGAAACCAAGGGACAAAACGCCCATGGAAACTAATGGGAACACGGGCAAGCCCACTTCCCATATGGTGCCTGTCAACCACGTGCTTAGGAAACATCTGATATATTTTTATTCAGATCATGTGTTTGGTATAATGATTGAGATTTGTTAAGTCCAGAGACTGTAGACCTTAAGTAATTCCCAAGTTTTGTATAAATATCCATCTTTGTTCTTTTGCGAGAGAATCACATGCCAGCATGAGAACTCATATGATTTTGGGTGCAACTTAGAGAAGCAATCTGATTTAAGGTACACTTAATGTGCTCCACAACAAAGTCTGTGACTCCTGTTAGGGCAGTATTTCTTTACACAAATTTGAAGTGGAGGTAGCTTTGATTTTTTGATGAATAATTGAGAAATACTAAGGCTAAATCTTATACTTTTTTACATTTCTGTGGGTTTTATATAGCTCTAGAATATCTGCCACCATGGCAGCTTAGTAATTGTGAAGATATAATGCTATCAACCATCTTTGTTGTAAAATTAATTTTATTGTTTATAATGTTTATTTATTTGTAATGTTTGAAACATAAACAGAAAAAGTTTTATACAAAATTTTAGCTGAGAGCATAACCTTTACAGTTAAAATATTTCTTGTAATAAAGCTGATATAACATAAAATCATTGGAATGATATTGGATCCTGGTATCTCTTCTCCACTGATTAATATCTTGTTAGGTGGATCATTTCAATTTAAATGGGTCCCTGAACTTCGTGTAGATAACCAAAATGTTAATATGACATTACAGTGGACAGGATTTATCTGTTATGAAACACACTTACTGTTTTATGTCACCTTGACTTTGAGAAAATGTATCACATTATAACTGAAATTGTTCAGAGTACAGTGGAGCATAAAAGAAAAATGATTCTGAACGAGGTACAGGCACAAGTTGACTTTCATGCTTCCTAAGGACAGAGTCTCAAGGAAAGTGTGCAACATCATCTTTGTTGGTTTGCTTTTGCCTTCTGGAGTTGTCTGGAAGTCTTCTAGCACTCATGAATTGCACTTGAGTGGACTAGATGTAAATAGTATATAGCTTAAGAAAGATGCAAAAAACAAAGCTACTTTCCCAAAATTTATTTATGTTATAATAAATTGCTGACAGTATCACCAAAACAGAGATCATCCTGTGTTTTCCTATCTTAACATTAACATTCAGGAAAATTTTTCTCTTTTTACTGTTTCATAATTGTTATACTTCATTTATCAATCCTATTTTGCATGTAGGTTTGTGAGCAATAAATGTCTGGTAGAGGAAAGGAACAGAACTGCACAGCAGCTATGATATTTATAGGAAGACAGAGTGAATTTCATATAATTTATTCTATTCAGGATAAAAATTAATATCTAACTGAAACAGCTAAGAACCTATCTTGCGTGGACAAAAATCTTCATTTACTTCCACTGCACCCACAGTGATTTCCCACTCTGCTTCCTAAAGCTCATTCTTCACAGTTAATAATAAACATCATTGACTAAATGATGACTGCAGCTCCTCTGCTAGAATCACAAGCGATCACTTATGTTCCAGTCAGTGCTGTTCTTCTTTCAGAGTGCACTCTGCATTACCAGACCCTCTGCTTGATCACTGGCTTCAGTCATCATCAAATTCACTTAAAGTAAAGATGTAAACATTTTCCAAGTTGTTGTGGAACACCTAATAAACCTCAGTGTTATTCTTGTTCTTCAGTTAGTCACTGCCTATTTACCATAAGGAAAAAAGGGACTTTGACCTCTAGAATAGAATTTCAGGGACGATCTCATCCAGAACATCTGAAAAATGTGTCACCTCAAGCCACTAACCAATTTAACCTTTACTGTGCTTCATACTTAACAGGGAAAACAATTCCCTCTATTTGTATCCTAAGGGTACAGGAGAGATACTGATATCATTTACAGTGTATTATGGTAGATAAAGGTTCATTTTCATCTTTGGCATTTGAAGATGCTAAGTCTAATGACACTGTATAAAAATGATGATGTCTTCTAATTTGGTAATGCAAAAGGTGAATGTGATGAACTTCTGAAAGTAGTTCATTCATCTACCATTAGTAGAAAATGTTGGCTTGACTTCTTAATAAATAGGTGGCTGAGTTAAGTCCTGGAACATTAACTGAAATAGTTGTCAGAATCTGAGAAAATCTAAAAGTTATTTGAAAAATTTGTGCATTTTTTTTCCCCCCAAAATGAATTGGAGAAACTCTTCATTTGTGGTATATTAGTTTTCCAATAGTATAAAATGCCTGTAAATCCTGACATACCATTTGAAGCATTTCTCGGACCTATGGTTGCAAGGCATCCATTTTAAAAGTTAATGTTAGTCAAAGCTTGGTTATGAGTGAGTGAAAAACGTGCCTGATTTACAACCCAGTATATCTCCTTAATCTAGACAACTTGTGTCCTGCGTCCATGCTACTGAGAAGTTATCTCCTTCCTTGATTATTTTCTACTCTCTTGTAATCTAAGAAATAGTTTACCATAGAAAAAATAAACTTTAATAAATAATAAATGTAATAAATGTAATAGGAAAATGTTTAAGTTCCAAATCTATTTGTCTTCCTGGAGGTGCCAGGCACACTCCAGCCACGTAACATGACATAGTATCATGCCATGCAGCAGAATGGGAGTCGCTCGAGGAAGCCTTGGGCTGGTCATGTAAGGCCTGGAGCAGAGCCCTGGGAGGCTGTGCCTACCTTCCTGCATGAAGCCTACACACCAGAAACACTGGAAGTCATGTTTCTGTCTCAAGTAACTAATTAATGAAGGCAGAAATAATTAATGATGAATGTAACAGAAGTACAGTGTAGGTACTGAGGTTAACAAGTTTATCTTATTTCTCACCATCCATTATCTGTACATCTCTGTTATTAATTGGACAAACTGCCTAATCAAGAATTGGGTAAGTATAACCCAAAACCTATGAGTCCTGCAATATTCCAATTATATTTCTAGCAATGTGAAAGATGTGTGGTAAGTCATCAATGTGATTGCTGAAGCAAGAGTGTTGCAGGTAGCACCAGGAGATCCGTTCCCCAGGAATAATTTTATCTTTAGGACTCCCTATTATTAAGTGGGAATACTGTCTAAAGAGCAGCAAAATAATTATGTTGTTCTAGTTCAATCTGGATGCTGATGTTATTCTTGTCAAAGTGAATGTGAAAAAATTCATTTGGTAGGCAGACTTCAGCATGGCTTCAGTTTCTGCTCAAGTGTTGGTAGAAGGTACTTAGGATACCTCAGGAAAAAATTAGCAACTCAGTGAACCAGGTTCAGTACCCGGAGAAAAAAAGCATCATTCTTATTTCCACTTTTTAAAAAATTAAAGAAAACAAAATCTTTCCTGTTATTAAAAACAAATTTCCCAAGAGCATCTGGACTTTCCAAATGTTTAGCATGTGGATGACTCACCAGCTTTATGCTAAGATATTATGCTGTTATTTCAAAACCGAAATACCAGCTTTGACATTTTCACATATTGTACAGAGATCCATAGTCTTTCTCCTTATTATATATTATATATTATTTCAGCTTTTAAAAATCTAGAACGAATCTTGGATTAAGTGTGATGCTGATTTTGAATCTCTTATAAAATGATTCTTCTCTGACAAAAAAATTGTCAGAGGAATTGTATTTTTAAAAGCCTTTATTTTTCTTGCTTGGCCAGACTCTAATTTTAGCTGAAATTATGCTTGTCACAGAAATTGAAATTAAAAAAGTTTTCTATTGACCTCAGGACTTAGAATGAACCAAAGGCTTTCCTGAGCTGGGTCAATTGAGATGGTCTTTTTAGAACTTCTCTGCTCATTGGGCCTTGCTAGAAGGCAATTCAAAATGCAACTCTTCCACCACTGGCCAAGAAGACTTAACTGCCCAGAAATATAATTTTTAGAGAAGGTGGAGGGAAGAAAAGATTTAAAATACCTTTTTATGTATGTACATATGCATGTATGTATATATATACACATACATACATAAAAAGGTATTTTTATACTATATATGCAAATGTGTATTTTGTAATTTCTGAGACCTTTCACCAAGATAAGTGGTTTATAGAAGAGCTGGGGCTTTGATATCTGGTGCTTGTACAAAAAGCAAAGTAAAATGCCCTGCTTAAAATAGTTACATCTGCAAGACTTCATTTTGGCTTCTATGACTATATTTAATTTTTGTGCATAAGGAATTACATGTGCTCAAGGCATATATACTAAACCCCTCAGTTTGGTCCTGCAATGTATGACTTGGAGTAAAATAAACTAAGAGTCTTCTTGAATGGCTAGTACTAGGAAGGTGAAAGTAACCCAAGCCAAGGAAGGGGCAGTGCATTGCTGAGACAAATCTATTGTTTGCGATTTTTGTTACAATGAAGCATGGAGTTTCACATAAAACAAATGAAAAACTTAGTCCTCAGAGGTTTACAGATCTTCAGATAAGAGTGGTCTTTTGTCTAGTGTAATAGAAAGAGCAAGGCTGACCTATCTTCTGCAACAGCATCTGGGCATCTTTAGGTTAACTCAAACTGACAACAGGGTGATCTCAGGATAAAAAAAAAAAGTGAGTATACAAGGCTTCTCTATCTCCCCAATTTAGTGCTCGGGTTGTGCTATAAAATGTGTGCATATTTACAAAATTCAGAGAACGATTTTCAATGTATGGAGACCTGCATCACAAATGCAGGAATTCAGGTCTCTATGTACATAAAATAAGAAGCTCTGAATTTGCTCTGCACTATTTTTCATGATAAATTTGAGTCCTTCTTTAACCACATAGGCCTGTTAATTTTACATTTCCCTGGGTTCTCTCCAAACAGAAGGAAGGCTACTTTTTACTGTGTTTGTGTCTAGTACAGATATCAAATGATATCTATTTCTTTTATTAAGAGCCATGATTATAGCAGCAAGATCCAAGAGTACAGAGCTCATCTAGCAACTGTTAAACTATATTTTTTGTTCTGTTCCCAGAAGACCGTGTTCTCAGGCACTGAAACATAGGTGTCTACAGGTCTGAATAAAAGAGGTATAGGTAGAAGAGAACAAAGTCCTCTCAAAAGACTGCACCATTCACCAGCAGTGTCCCATCAAAGTACGCTAGAACTATTTAGCTACACTTTAATGTAATGGATGGCCTGGACATGCAGATATAATAATTGTAACTTTACAATCTCCCTGTATGTGGTCATTGCTATTTTTCTGTGACTCTGTAAATGTTGTGGTTTAAGCTTATCTGGCAACTAATCTCCAAACAGCCACTCAGTCACTGTGCTCCCCAGTGGGATGGGGGAGAGAACTGGAAGGGCAAAAGTGAGAAAAGTTGTGGATGGAGATAAAGATAGTTTAAAGGGACAGAACAGGAAGAAGATAATAATATTGATAAAATTAATAATAGTAGTAATATACAAAACTAGTGATGCACAATGCAGTTGCTCACCACCTACTGACCGGCCAGTTCCCAAGCAGCAGTGGCTCTCAGTCAGCTTTCCCCTCAGTTTATACGGTGACCATGATGCCATATGGTATGGAATATCTCTCTGGCCTGTTTGGGTCACCTGTCCTGGCCATGTCCCCTCCCAAATGCTTGTGCCTCTCCAGCCTTCTCACTGGCAGGGCATCAGAAGCTGAAAAGTCCCTGACTTAGTCTAAACACTGCTTGGCAGCAACTAAAAACATCAGTGTGTTATCAACATTATTCTCATACTAAATCCAAATCACCACGCTGTACCAGCTTTAACTCTATTTGAAACAAAACCATGACAGTAATTAACATGATTGAATAAGAGAGGGACAACTGTCCCTTTCCTGGGGAACAGGCTGTCTTTCTTGAGCTCTGAAAATCCCTTTGCCTTCCCTTCTTCTATGCCTGCTATCCATTGCATGGCATTAGGTATACAGTTCCCTCTCAGTAGCTAATGAGACTTAAATAAACATACTGAGAGACGAACATGGCCTCTAGAGTTTAATAAATGATGCTGATTCTGGTTTCAATTACAGTGGTGTAAATCTGGAACACCACCACTGCTTACAGTTGAATTACTCTAGATTTATATCACAGCTGAATTTAGTCCATAGGTTTCATTTTTTTAACCCACTGGAATTTTACCATTGTGATTTAAGCCTTTTTAAACCCCAAATATAGAGATAATTTAATAGATCAGGTTGTGTACCTATTTTTTTCCATATCTATTTGCATACTGGAGCTCTACTTTTATTTTTATGTTTTTAAGCTTTACTCTTCCAATAATCAAGGAACTGATAACATTGTACTGATAACTGATAACATTGTGTATTATCATTAGAATATAATTTTTTTTCTTAGCCCTTTGACGTTGAATTTTTGTACTTTTGCTACAAGTAATGTACATTCAAAATTTTTAAGCACAATTTGACATCGTGTTCAGGATTAAAATGAAGTGATTTGATGGATGGAAGAAGCATACTGCATCTTAAACTAGTCAGAAGAACAAAGTACTGTTTTGTTCTAAAAAGGAAGTCGTGCCATATATACTATGATCACATCATCAGTGTTATAATGAATAATCTGTTCAGAATCTGCCAACAATCGAAGGTGAGTCAATGGAAAAAAGTTAAGATGGGAGATGCATCCAGTGAGCTCAGAGGCAGCACAGACCTTTGAGTGCAGCAGCTTTGTACCACAGTCTTCGCTTTAGGTATAAATACTAGTAAGTGACAACACTCTTTACAGAAATTGAGTAGCTTTCTTTAAGTTCTTATCTCAGACAGGGTACAACCACCCATGATTATATACATTATAAAGAGGAAAATTTCTATGCATTCAAATTCTAAGACGGAAATGCAAAACATTCATGAAATGTCATGATTTTAATCTTGTTTGAAGCTGATTCAGCTCAGTAATGTTAGAATTTGGTGAAAAAGAGTAGTATCAATTGATGTAGTAAAGGTATTAGTAAGCAGGAATCTTGGATCATAGGATTCTTGAGAACATGAAATATGAAGGCAATTGAAACTGACTGGATTAAATGTAATTGCCAGTCTTGATGAAGCCATGATCTTCAGTAATGCTGCAGACAGGAATCCATAGATCTCATAATAGTTACCCATATCTTCTTGTTATAATAAGAAAATATGTGTAGGAAGGGGGAGGGGGAAGAAGATATAAAAACCTGTGCAACAGAAGCCATTTAAAAGGCAAGATTTGCCAACTATCGTTACCATAGTTACCTTGCATTATAATTATAGGAGAAAGATCTGCGGTGGACTTATTTAACTATGTGTGGGATGTATTGGTGATTGGACGATGACCCTTGTTCTCTGAAATAAAGATGAGACATAGCCTCTCTCAGCACATCAGGTTCATGGAAATGAAATATCATACTCATTAAAAATGTCAACCTGTCAGTGCAATAATTAAGAATTATGTTTATTTCAAGATATCTGGTCACATTTCCTGGAGATGTAGAATTGAAAGTTTCTTAAAAACAGGAAAAAGGAGGTTAGCTGAGTGCTTTAGTGTTAATTTTCAAACCCACGAAGTCAGGACGTGTGCTTCTAGAGAGCTGATACACACTTCTATTGAAGAATTAAAGTACACTGACAAGTCTAGATTAACTGTGAGAATTGGAGTCTGCTCGTTAAAGCTGTATATGTAAGACTCTGTGGTTCTTTGTTCTTCCTCTTTGTAAACTGATCATTCCTGAGACATGCATGTTCTCTTCCTATATTTCACCACTTTGTGATGTTTGTTGCTTTGTTGGTTGGTTGGGTTTTTTTTGTATTTGTTTTTTCTGTTGTTGTTTTTGTTCAGTTTGGAAAAAAAAAACATTATTGAGTGTTTTTCAGAATAAATTTAACAGTGTAAGACAGCACACATTCTCCAGCACAAATCGTACTGGTCCAGAACTGTTGTAGGGCTTAGAAGATACAGAAATTCTGGCATTGCCATACCATATCACATTTAAACTCTTCTTTGGATTCTTGTGCCTGGTGCAACCCATGGAATAGTTGCAGATCATTTGCCTTGCCATTGTTCTACCTTTTACCCTGGGGACACTGAAATACAGGACTGCACAAGGCAAAGGTACATGCTAACTCACGTGCCTAGGAACTGCTACTCACAGAAACACAAAGACACAAACATTTTGAACTTAAAAATTTAGAGCATCAAGTCTTTAATCCTTCATAATTGGCTACCTCCTCAAGTTGACCTTTTATTTCCCTTTTCCTCATACATACCATTATGAAAACCCAACAGCTGAACAAAACGTAAAAACACTACTTACTTGAGAAAAGGATTGTTTTATAGCCTGGTGGATTTTGAGTCACAGCTGCATTGGCCTTTTTAGGTGCTTAGATATATTTGTTGTGGTCAAACAACAGATCTTGCTGTAAGGTGGTTAATTTGGGACCTGCTAACATCATCATCGTGACAGCTCAAGCTAGCTGCCCCTACTTCTGGGGCATATTTTGCAGCCTCCTTTGAGCTGGTGGCTGCCTCTTCTACTGCTGAGATCAGGACCTGAAATAAAATTTAAAATTACATTAGGTATGTCTGCAAGGGTTGGAATGCACCCCTGCAACTGTAAATATAAGTCACTCTGTGCCATGTTATCATTCATGCTTAAATTTCTATTAGTTTGGCATTTTCTATGGCAACACTACTACTTATTTTTTTAGATCTCTTTGTTTCCCACAATTTCTTCCTGAGAAAAATCAACCTGCCTGGTCTCTTGTTTTTCTAGCATGGCTATTGGTGTTTCTATCACCCAAATCATGGCATACCTGTGAAGAAAAGAAACACTGTAATGTTCTTCACTATAAAGAAAAAAATTAGTTTACATTTGGTTTTCACAGGGCTATCTAGGGCATTGAACACTTACTACTTCCTGCTTGATTGGTTTTTAGACCCTCGTCGTGGCTCCAGGGCAGGAGTTATCACAGCATCAACAGTTCTGCCACCACCCTGTTGTGAGCTTCTCTTTTATTCTGTTGTAATTCTAGTCTGGTTTCCAAATTTCATTTAGTTCTACATTAAAGATGCTCTGAAATATGAAAAAGATCCCCATTCTGAAACATTTTGCTTTTTAATTCACTAAATTTTTACTTGTCAGAAAAAGTCTGAAATACACTTAATCCATTTTGCATCTGTTATTTGTTTTCTGCTCTGCCACTGACACAGAGATATCAATCTTTTTGATAGATCTACTTTTAGGACATATTTTTAAGTTAGTGTAAATTGGCATAACTCTTGATTGTGCTGGACTGTGGCCAGACAACATATATTGATAATCTGACCTGTAATTTGCATGTCCTCTGTGTACTGAACATTCACTCATCCTACACCTAGAATGAAATACAGAAGTGGGAAGGAAACAGTCAGGCATTTTTCTTACTGTGCAAAACAATTCTTATTCTATTCACATACTGCTATGTCAAAGAAACCAGTAAATCGTTTCAGGTCAGCATTTTAATCTTTTTTTTATTTGTGATGAAGGCATTAATCATAAAGGTGCAATACTTCATGGCAGTGAAAAAATATACTGATGGAAATTATTTTTATGGGTCTCACAGTGCCTTATTAGTCTCCATAACATGATAAAGCAATTCAGAGAAGGAATCCATGGCACTCTACTTCCCAGATTCTATCCTTTCTTTATAGACTGGCATTTATTTCCTGGAGACATTAACTAAGGACTGGAAAGACCCAAATATTCCATACTTGCTACATGACCATGGAGTCTACAGAATCTCTGAAGTCAGTCTTGATACTATTTCTGCAATCTTCTGCAAAGCCTAACAGCCTGAATATGTGCAAAAATATCTGTTAGTTAATTTTCAGTGAGGGAGGCTGTAGCTTTTGGCTGATGCTCTACATTCATGAATGACTAAATTTAAGTCTGTTAAGCCTTTTCTCCAGGTGATCAGCCATGATAGAGGGTGGGGGGACATTTCTTCTTTCATTTTGAGTAGCCTCCATTTTACTCAACAGAAGTGGTAAGTATCACAGATTCTTCTGTGCTAAGTGTAAGGCTGTTAATATGTAACTGCAGCCTGCCTTCATTTTGAAGTGGGTTTTCCTTTTTTATCCATAGCAGTAGTGCAGTAATGAACACGAATAATTTATTATTGCTGTAAAACCAGATGCTAAACTGTTGCACAAGCAAATAGTTTGCTTATGCAAGTGAGATAATAGGGCCTTAAACTCATTTTGCACATATTAATATTGCTTAATATTAACATACTAACTTGGACTAAAGGCTGCAGTTGCAGCCTATAGGACATGTGGAGAGGCATATGCACAATGTATCTTGCTGATAGAATTCTGGTCAAAAAACCCACACTGAAGAAATCAGCCTCACTGAGCCCTCTGATTTAAAGAATCAGATTTTTTTTTTTTTTAAATTTATCTAAGAATATCTTAAAAATGCATGTTCAGGATTTAATCCAGCAATTCCACAGTGAGTGAGAAAAGCATAGTCCTTCATTGGTCTACTCTATGGGAATTATTATTGAACAGAATTTGCAAGCCTAGAATCTTAAATTTGAAACTTTTCTGTGGGCATGATTATGTCCAATTGCAATTATCCAAGGAGAGAGAGCTCACTGAGGTGATCCTATGTCAAACGTCCTGCACCTTGAATCTCGGTACGATTTGAATCTTTTTTACACTTCTCTGTCTTCTATTTTACTCCTACATCTGCAGTTTTGAATATTCAAGCACAAGCTGAGAGAGGGAGTACATTATTTTGGGCTACTGGTATTTAGTTTGAAATTGTCAATCAGCCTACTGTCAGTGTACAGTGAAGAATAAATACTGCCACAATCTGAAAAAAAAGCACTCATTACTGTTGACACAAAATTAATCTATACAAAATAATCCCAAATTAAACGTTTATAGTTCTCAGATTGTGTATTAAATTTTGGTTAATGTTGACTTCCTCACAAGGTTCTGCAGTAGTGTAAGCAGAATTACACATGGTGCTTAAGTAAAAATGACTTCCCACAAACTCAGTTCTTTTACAGTTTCCTCAAGGTCAGTAGCAACTTGCCTGCAGTGAATTAAAAAATGCAACTTTGTTTTGCTTTCTCTGTATCCTTCACACAACTGGATTTAGTCTTAACACTCCAAAGCTGCTGCTCATATAAAACAGGATCATCTGCACATGCTCAGTCTCCTGTCAACAAAATAAACTCAACCTTCAGAAACTGCTTAGAGAAAACTGTGAAAATTCACACATATCCAGTAGCTCTTATGTTATCATCAGCTCTGGGAGAAATATAAGAAAATTTATAGAATACTTCTAAATAAACTAAAATTTCCCAAAGAATTGGAGCTATGAAGATGCTTATACAAAAACTTGGGAATTAAATATTTCAAAGCAGTGTCTTTGTAAAGTTGTTGGGAACTGGGTAGAATATTACCTTCTCTATTTTAACAAGTAAAGGTGATTTTTCAGAAGATTTGATGTCACAGTGACTTCAGCTAAACTGATGGCTTAAGTTTGGCCTGAGGAATGTTGGTCTGGTGCCATGTTGATGTGGTGGCCACCTGTTTGGTTGGTTTTTGGCACTGTAATGGAATGGCTTATAAGAAACCGTGCTGAACTGCAGAGAGGTAAGTGGAATGCTTTAAAACTGGAAAATACTAAATTATGAAGATAGAAAAAATTCCATAAGATGCATTTCTTTTGAGAAAAGGGTTTGCTAAGAGGGAACTCATATCCAGTATAAAATTTCTATTCAGAAAGAGAAGAGGTAAATACAGAACTTTAGTCATCTCAGGGTGCTGTAACATCTTTTACCTGACTGCTGTTCTGAGGAATCCTGGGTCTTGAAGAACACTGTACAGTGGATATTTTCTGGCTTGCTTTTTAAAGCTGGATTATATTTTTATGCGAATTTAGGAGAAAACAATACTGGAAATATTTTTTTCCTAATTCTTAATGGATTGTTGATGCTGCTGTTCATTAATTTTGTGCTTTGTACTTGCTTAAAATTATGATTCAAGCAGTTTTTAAAATATAATTAGCATATATTTGTTTGATAAGTTTGTTAGCTGTGTGTGACAGAACATTCTCATGCATCTGTTTGAATATGTGATATTTCTTCTTTCAAATATAAGATTAATTTTGCAGTGCTAGTAAAGCAAATTACTATAATTAGTAGAAATCAGACAAAAATATAATATCAATCTGAAAAGTTCAAGCAGGTCTTTTGAGGGCAATGAGTAGTGAATAATGCACAGTCTGATGTGCATCATCCTTGTTACGGAAGACAGTACTTTTAGCTAAGCAGTGAACTCTGCCAGAAGCAAACCCCCTGAAATCTAAACCCTTTTCAGAAGAGAAGTCATTGCTAATGATAAAGGTAGAGCAGCACTTTCATTACAGGTATAACTGAGGGGTGGTCCCTTGATTTATGTTGCCATAGTGTGGAACTGTGGAAATTCTGCTTTCAGAGATTGTTTCATGAAAGTTAATTTCTTGTACCAATCATTTTCTTGTTGAATTATTATTGGGCATATGCCCAAGTTAAGATTTCATTTGGGCAGGTTTAGCTCCTTGCAGAACTTTCTGTGAATGTGTTTTAATAAGAAATCCACTTACTTCTAGTTAGTCAGATTAATATTCTTGTCCTACCATCCATAACCAAAACAACTGAAGAGTGAAATAGCTATATACCTAATGTCAAGGTTTTACTTTGACTTGTTTGTAAGATTTTAATTTTTAAGCTTTTCAGTATAATTTCAAATGGTGATAGAGAACGTTTGCGTGGGTTTGATATTGAGGTAGATACATGCTGTTTCTAGACATGTAACATCAGCTCAGAAAGAAGTACTTCTATTTTCACTGAATGTCTTCTGGACTTCCAAAATGAACCAATATAACTTGATCCTGCAGAATTGCTTGCTATGTGAATCTTCTGTTGGCCTTGCTTCAATACTTCCATACGCATTGAAATCACAAGGCACTTTTAGCTCCAAACTACCATCAACTAAATTATGTATCAGTATAATCATGCTAAATCAACAAGACTCTGTTGAAACAAATGCATGACCACTTTAAATACTGAACAGAATCCCTTCACATACCCTTAGAGTTCTCACAATTTTTTTTCTACTTTTGTCTTCTGCAGTGTGGGGGTTCTTAGGTACCTGTTCATTGTTGAACCATTTTGAGCAGTATCCTGCTTCTCAGTACTAAGTCATGTGAAAGAAATAAATTGATATAATGAAAGAAATAAAAGAAATAAATTGATATAATCCTTTTCAGCCTTGCCTCTTAACAGATATATATTTCAGGGGAAGATCAATGTTGTCCACATTTATTGAAGTCAATAATTTCTATATAACTTTCCGTACTTTGAAGGAAGGGATCATTCCCATTTCCACTTGCATTTTAAAATGATCTTCTCACTAAGATTATAGCACTTTACTGTTAGTCTTTGACCCGCTAAACAGCCATAAACTTTGGTACTGTAAAGTTCAGCTTCAACATCACTGATAGTAAGAGGTGGAAAATACACCCATTCCATGTTTGCAAATACAATCTCTTATAAAGCAATAGGAACTGCCTGTACATATTGGATACAGAAATTTGACCTGAATTAAAATGAATGTATAAAAAAAATCTGAGAGTACAGGACTTACAGAAAATGTTTGTCTGTTGGCTCCAATGCAGCAGTTCAGATACAGGCTGGGAAAACAGCGACTATTTGCTGTCACCATTTGTTAGTCTATGTGAAATGAGAGAGTAAGTGCTGCCAGTCATGTTTTCTGACTAATACCATGCCTGCTCAGCTATGGGAGTTGAGAATGTGCCTGAATAATGAAATATTTCCCATGCTCAAAATCAAGCAGGTGGTTTAGTACCTTGATGAGTCAGGTGTCATAACAGAAAGCACTATAACTCTTAAGGCTTGTTGGCATGTCTGTAGGTAGGCTCAGCCAAGACGACAAAAAAGGAAAGGACTTCTCAGTCCAGGAAACTTGTTGGCAGCATAATGTGGGAGCTTACCCTGTCACTGCCTATGCTGTGCTGGAAGATTAATGGCTATTTTATTCTGACTGCCTTCAAGTAGGAAACTGTGCTACAGCTTCTTTAAGAATGGATAAAAGTTTGTGTATGCATATCTGTAAAAATGCTCAACTCTATAAAAAAATGCATGCACATATGTGCACAGCACACCCATACAGACTCTCATAAGTGGCTCTGCTCCTAAGGGGATTCACAAGAAAACAAACAAAAGTCTTTCCAGTCTTTCTCTACACCTTAGAGGTAGCACCTCTCAATCAACGTTTTTCCTTTTTTTTTTTTTTTTTTGGGATAACATTTTTTTTATTGTAAAGTGAATAAAACTAATTAAGAGCACCTAGCAACACAGTAGGAATATTAAGAATTGTAAACCTTGTGTCTAACCAGATATTTTTCAAGATATTTATCATTATGAATTTTCTTCATGAGAGAGTGCTGTACAAAGTACATCTGATAAATTCCTATAGTTAAAAGGAAGTAGAAAGTATTTATTTTATGATTTCTAAGGACTGGGTTTTCAATGACTGTTTTATCTTGTTTATATGTCTCAAAGCACACACATAGACAGACAAAAATTCTTACCCAAGTACTTCAAACCCAACATTTTATTCCTCTTTTTGAAAGCAGAGGCCTTATGCACAGCTCAGACAGAGGAAGAGTAAACCGTAGTACGCTCTGGGAGAAATCAGTTATCATGATTTTGTGGCTGAGCTGGCTAATCACGCACATGAGAAAAGAGAGAGGCTCCTTGTAGCAGTTACACGTTGTCTGGATGTTGTGCCCTAGGTAAGGCTTCAGGGGCATCAGCAGGCAGTGGATAAGCCACAGCCAAATGCCTGTAGCCAGACAAGGGGATGGAATGATCCTTTTGCAATTTTCTTTGCCCTTAACACAATTGAGGACTCCTGCACTGGATTCTCATGTCAGAGTGCAGCGCTTATTTCTATTGCAGCATGACGTTCTTCTGGTGCCCCACTGCCTGTCACTGCCTGATTGCTTAGCTGCCAAAGGCCACTTATAACAGCCTGAAAAGGTGTCTTAAAATACAGAGCTTCATGTTTGTAAGTGTGACTTGGCAAAAAGTATTGTCTCAAAAAAATCCCGCTGCCTAGGGAGGAGCAACCACTGGGTTGTACAGGGCAAGTCCTTAACTGTTGTCTAATGGCCATAGAGACTGCAAGTTCACAAGGGTAGTGAATTGCCTTAATGTAAATAATGTATACCTAAAACGTACATAGCAAGTCAAATGTCATGGTACACCCATTTGATGTGTTTTATATTATACCCATGGTGACTAATGAGTTGCGTATTATTATGCCAATAAATCATTGGGATAATAAGTGATGTATTTTGATGGCTTGACTCAATATCTTAGAAGTCTTTTCCAACCTTAATGATTCTATGATTCTATTCTGAATTAGCTGAAAGATGCATTACTTACGGAATAAGCTAATATTGACAATCATGGTTAGCCTGTTGGGTATTCAGCCGAGATACTCAGAAAAAGACTAATTCACTGAAAATGTGAACAGGAAGACCCTCCTCTCTGAAAACGGAGCAGCTCTGATATGCTCCACACTAGGCAGGCAGAAATCTAGAAGTTCCAGGAAGTTAGATACTTTGCAGTTCTAGTTGTTCAGGGTTTTTTTGTTGATTTTTTTTGTTTGTTTGTTTTTTTTTTTCCAAATGAGGCACAGGGAGAAATCTATTTGGAAAACAGATCATTGCTCTTTCAATGGTTCATGAAACAACCTTCTTGCATGAACTATTCCTGGGGTCACCATACAGAATCACGAAGTGCATTCCTGAAGTGTAATAGCTACAGGCAGTAAGTTCACTCCAAATTCTCAAGAATTTGAAACAAACTACTCTATCTTCTTCTCTGTTTTTATCTCCTTAACTTACCTTTATGTTGTTTTTAAATATTTAATACCTATCTAAATTTAATTTAACCTACAACAAATAAGTCTGTAAGAAAAAAGAAACTCATATTTGTACTATTACACTAATAGGCTTAATAACAATAATCCACTAACATCTGCAATCATAAAATAAAAACTTCATTATCATTTCAATACAGTTAATACAAAACCTCAGGTTCGCCAGTACACCAGCTGTGTCCTGGTGCTCAACAACACAAAATAGCAATTCATGTAAAATTACCAGTCTTTGTTACTGACTCTTTTTCCTGGCTCCAGTCCCAAAATATTCCTGCTGTTCAGGTCTTTTGTTTCCTCTCACTGGAAGTCTTTTATTTTCTAGGAGAATATAAAAGATCATCCCCAAGAATGCCTTCAGTAGCCTTCTTACCTCCAGTATCATGCCTCTAGTTCTTTATTCCTCACAGTTAAGAGACTCAAGTGCTTGGTTAAAGGTCTCAAGTGATTTGGACGATGTGCTTCATTGTGCAGTGCTGCTGGCATTGCTCTAGACATGTCCATAATAATCTCTAGAAACTCTAATCACCTTGGAAATTTAGAGCATTAGGAAAAAATACTCATTTAAAAATGATATTTTCTGACATTCCCTTAAGGATGGCAAAAATGCTCAGACAAGCAAATCAACCAGCATCTAATGCTTGTCTTTCAATTAGTGTTTAGCTAGAAACTTGTGGCCCTAACCACGGGCAAGGCCTGAACATGTTGGGCACTGTGCACACCTTTCTAGGAAAAGCTCCACAGGAGGAGTTTCCCACTTAAGGATATTACAGAGACAAGAGACTAGGAGGAGATGGGTTCAGGGTTAAATACTTTTGTCCTGGATTTGAGCCAGTAATTCCAAACTAGTCCCATTACACTGGACCTACCGGTACAATCACTAGAAGCAGCTTTCCAGTACACACTGTGAACCTGCCCTGGAGAGGTGACTGTGATTGGTGAGTTGGTGGTACTGAAGCATCATTCATGTCCCTCTCAGACAGCTTCTCATCTCTGCAAGTAGCCAGCCAGAGAAAGGACAGCTTATGTTTCAGACTCCCGGGTTACTCTTGCATTTCCTCTCCATCTCACTCAGTTGACTGAGGCAATTGTGTATTTGCAAACTGAGATAATGGGTGTGTTCCCAGCAGTTCTTTTGGGAGGGGAAGAAGGGCAAAGGAAGTAAAAATGTTTATCTGTCAGTTGTCTGCATCTGTTATTCCCCAAAGCCTACTGAGAATGTAAAAAGAGGAATGAACATCTCAGATAATGTCCTATTATGTAGCAGACCACATATCTCAAGATGCCATTAAGATGAGATTCAGCACTGGTAGACGACAGAATAGTCTAAAATAATTATCCATTATGAGAGAATTGGCATCTTTCCTGAAAGCATCCTGAGCTGTATCTTGATAGAAAGAGGACACAAACTGCCTTAGATCAATGCTCTGGCTACACACTGTTTTTATTTTTGGAAACACCAGTGTTTCCATGCCCCATGGTACTTTGACTAATAGTGTCCAAATGAACAATCTTTTAAGAACACAGGTTTCCCAGGTGACAGGATACGTCTCTTTACACTGATCATTTAATCACTCGTTAGAATAGAGAATAAAGACAGTCCACTGGTGTCTGGAGCACAAGAGTCTGTAAACAGTGTAATTTTCTCACTAGGTATGTGGAATTACTTGAGATGTTTAAAGGTGTTTTAATCTTATTGGGAAGCGACTAACACTATGTTTTGATATTACTTCTAAAATAAGTATCAGAATTGTGTTTGGACAAGTAACATGTCTGTAAAATGGGCAAAACACTTGTGACTTGAACTTATGAAGGGTGGGGAGCCAGATGCTATACTGCAGTCAGCCATTGTTCTGTTAGACAAATCACTTCCTCAGTGTTATCTCCTCCTGTCATTCCCTATCTTGTTTATTTGTATTGCAGACTCCTTACAGCAAGACATATTTCCTAGTAAGTGTCTGGGCAATGCCTAATATTTACTCCTTGTTCATTGTCATAATGTTTTCAGATCTATAGTGACTTGTATGGATCAGGTTCAAGGGTAAACTGCACAGTGCTTTTAGTGCTGTGGAACAAACTCAGGTATGTCTGCATTGAAAATGTACTCCAGTCCATATATCACTGGTACTCTGTAAAATCTAAAGAGTTATAAATTTGACTTTTAAGGTCCCACTTTGCAAAAAATCCTGAGTGTTCTTTTTTGTTGCTGTGCGTAGGGAATTTTTCATTTTAGCTAAGTTCACATTTTCAAGCCTGTAATCATTATTCACAATGCCCAGGATTATAAATCTTTAATTCTGGGAACTTCTGTTAATTTTTATATTTCAGAAATAAAGTCCAGGAGATGTCCAACCCCAAATCAGCTCTGGACTTGTTTGCAACAAATGTGGGATTTTTCAGTTTTTAGATACCCAACTAAAACTTGTTCACAAAAGAAAACTTAATGCTGCAACAATGAATTGCAGAAATGAAAGATTAAAAAAGTTTTTTTCAGTTTAATTCAAGATTGTCAGACCAAATCATTTGGTTAACAGCTTTATGAATGTTCCATTCTGCTATCATTGCTATGTCTAAAGGTCAATCTCTTTACCCCATAATACAGATTTATTTTGTTTGCATAGCTGATTCAGTCTTTCCTTCCTGAGTCAGATGTAGCAATCTCCCTTTGACCTTCTCTATAGGTGTTGTAGGCCAAATCCTGCACAAGTTGTTAAGAGGGAAAGCGTACAGACTTTCCACTTTGACTATCGATTCAATAGAAGTAACAGAAAAAGAGTCCAGTGGCAGCACAGGGATATGGAAATATCCCACATGTTTGGGATGCTTTCCCGAGCTCTTGGGAAATAAGGATCCTCTCCTAGGAATACAGTACAGCTGCTAACACATTACTTAGGCAGAGATTAGCACTTTGAAATACCATGTATTTGATAACCTTTATATAGACCAAAGAGACAGCTTGATGGATGACTATTCTGATGTCAGCCTGTCATAATGACTCTCAACAAACTTGATATTTATCCCCTTTTTTCACAATTTCTATTCTGTAATAGTAACAAGACAGTAAGCAGAGTGTTTCCAGCCAATGGAAACAGTGGAAATCACTTCATCTTCATTTGTGTTTCCAGTTTGAGGATCAAAACAGTTGCTTAGATATACCATGGACATTCACTGTCCTGTCTCTTCAGCAAATCACAGGTAGCCTCCAGATTTTGACTGAATGAGGTAATTTTCTTTCAAATGGTGCCCATAATTCAGATGATGACCTCAAAATATGAATCTAAGCCTGTTGTTCAAGAAGGATGGGTAGGGCAGCATAATCCAACAAAAACCAAATAGTCTGTCTTTTCTGTGTGGTTGGCACTAAGGTTCTGTTATGAGAAACAGAAATTTTAGGTATTATTAGTTTAGGATTTGGGACATCTGAATTCAGTTTCCTGTGATACCTGTCATGTCCACTGAGATACTGGACAAGTGTAGATCCAACAAAGGACTTTGTTGCCCTGCAAGGCACCATCCAGGCATACAGAGTGCAGAGCTTTGTTTCTGGTAGTAGTTAGGCTTCCTATGTTATAGGAATATAGGAACCTGTTATAAATGAGACATAAAGTAGTTTTCCTATTCAGGATAAAGACTTACATGTCTGACAGCACTTTAGATCTTTGGTGCCTCACTCAGGGTGGCAGGCAAAATCCTCCATTCATTCGAGTAGTGCCCAGAGAAAGGTGCCTACATTTCTTTGAAAGAACAGAGCAGATTTCTTTATTTTACTTTTTTTTTCCTTTTCTGTGTCCTACACAATACAAATGATAAATTAAACCATAATCTCCTCAGTGGCTATCATCTTCTCCAAGATCAGATTTTAAGACAGCATGACTGGAATTACTTAACTCCTTGAGAAAGTCTACCTTTTAAGTGTGAAAACCTACCACAAATTTTCCAGAAGACACTTTTATTCATGTCTTAAAGTTTCCTCAGCTCTTTAGGTGAAATATCTGGGTGAATGTTGTCAGGTATATTGCATATTACTGTGATTCTACTGTGCTTTTACACTCATTGACTCATACTGAGAATCTCGGTAGGTGTATCTGTTCCTACCTTATACATCAGCAAGGCAAGCCTTTTCTTTGTGGTCATGAGTCCTGCACAATGAAGCAAGAGCTTGAACCATCTCTGTTACAGCTCACTGTGTGCTTGCCAAAGCCATCCTAGTACGATTCCCAAGCAAAAGATCTGTTGCTATTTTCAACTTGCTCTGTCTTACCTGTTTCATGGTGCTATTGCAGGTTGTTCAGTTTGCAAATGCCTCTCAAAGCACCTGGTAAACTCAGACTGTTATAGCAGCAGAGGACCCCAAAGTGTTTTCCAAAGCATTTCTCTGGTGCAGCAACCCTCCCTCTTCTGAGTACTGCTGGAGTTTCTTGTCTTCCATTCTGCCACCTCTCACCACATTCTTCTACATGAGGGCAAAAGGTGTGGGGAGGGTAAAGAGAGAAAGTTGATCCTATACCTGGTTTGGACAATATATACATTGTCTACTTCTTATGGATGTCACACACTTTTTTTTAGCACTACCTTTGATAAGGCAGTTTCAGCATTCAGAGGTATGGGCGAATTACAGTTCCACAGTGCATATAAATCCCATCACAGCTGGACATGCAAACTTTAGCTTCCATATTTCTGTAAGTAGCCGGTTCCTGGAACCATCTCATGGAAAGGACATCTCTGTCCCAGGAGTGTTCTAGCAAGTAAAACCTGGTTACAGTGAATTCTTGTTCCTGAGCTAAATAAATGCAAAAGCAGTGGGTACTGAATAGAAAAACTGTCCAGGGATTTGATCCAATAGAACCACTGAGAGTCAAGCACTTCTGACCAGTAGTCCTATGCTGTGCATCTTGCATGTTAGTCATAAGGATCATCTGGAAAAGATATAGATTTTGTAAGCAATGTATGTTGAAAAAAGCTTGCTAGTGTCAGTATGTGAAGAACCTGACTTAGCCCTCCAGTGCATTCAAAATTCCTAATTTTGAAATTGTCCTACATGAACAAACTAGTGGATTTCAATGCATATTTACACACAATTTCTTGTACTTCAAAAGGTGCATTTATTACATTATTATTTAATGTCACTAGCTACGACCAAGCTTTGATCTTACCATCAGTCTTCACATTTTTTAATCGTCTTTCTTGCTTAGAGATGGACCCTGATTTTTAATAGGCTTATCTATTCTATTTACGTTATCAACAAATATATATGAATATATATGAAGCGCAAAAAAAGGTTTTTCTGTGGCTGAATAAAGGATTTTTCAAACTGTGGTTCTGAGGAAACAGTGGAAACTGATACAACAGGGAAAGGAAGGCCTGTTTTAAAGTGAGCTTGTAAGACCTTGCATGCCCAACACTGACAAAATTATGCTTTTGCATACTGCATGCTTGGTATGCATTAGCTCCTGTCCCAGTTCTAAGTGGGCTACAACATTTTCTGGATAGTGGCAGTTCTGCAAAAACAAGTTACCTTTTTCTTCTAAAAGCCTCCATGGATATCAGAATTTTCAACTGCATTTCTGTGACTGGGCTGTCCATGAATGGTACTGACAAAAAGCAAATGTTAAGCAGGGAGTCCATTGGTATTTATGTTAGAACTAATTTTTATTACATTGGAGAAGGCATTGATAGTCATGGAAGAAAGATAGAAATCCCTTTCAAAACAGCTCTGTCACAGAGCACACATATTAACCCTCCTGTGATGTTATTATCCCTGTTTTAAGCAACATTAGCAAGTATATTGTGCACATATGAATAATAAAAAATAGAAATAAAGAGATTGTATTAGACATTTCTTGGAACTGAGACTAATTTTTGGTCTCTTTTTGCTACCTTTAAGGAGTCCTTGTTCATTTGTTTGTGAGCAATAGGAAATTAAATTTAAAAATAATTAATTATATTGCATCTTGCTCTTGCTACCTTTTGTTCAGTCAGGTAGGAATTAAAAGACACAGAGAGGGAAGATTCAGATTTTGCCCAGGTACGTTAATCCTGCTTATTGTCAGATTCCCACCTGACTTCACCCTAAGAGTCCAAGGTCTAGTGATTTCTTCAGAACCCTCCCCTTGTAAAAATTCTACCCACCAAAAGGATTGGAAAACACATTGCTATACTCAGTAATTACTCACAGTAAATGAACACAGGTCAACTTTTTGTCAATATTTATGTTAGTTTTTTGTTACAAACCTTGTCACTTACTGAGCTTATGTAATGAATTAAATAAAGGGGACAAAATTATCAAGTATTCCTAGCCAGAAAAGAATCCAACTTTGTCACATTAATGCCTCAGCTCTATTCTGCAGTGTTCATGACACAGTATCTACAAATTTGGGTTGCAAGACCTTCGTCTTTCTAGCCACAACACTCAGATTTATGACAGCATAGATTTCCCATTGGAACAGATGGCATACTGCAGCAGAATTTATTAAAGCTTCATTTCCTAGATCCTTTTCTGTAGCACTTTTGCTCATTCCCCTCCTTTTCCTAACGTGACAGAGCATTGTATGTCTCTGACACTGAAATTAGAACAAAGACGTGTGGTTCCTTGCAAATCTGCTCTGCATAAATAATCATTCATATTGCTGACCTGCTATGGCTCCTAGCTGGCAATCACACAGCAAAGCCTTTAATTTCTCCTACTTGGTGGTGCTTCACCATTTCCTTATCCTGACTTCTATGTTGTTATGCATCTCCCATGTCTGACATTCGAGAAAATAATCAGCTGGGGCTTAGGAACATTATCATTCTAGGTCTTATGTGTAAGTATCTTGGCTTAGTAAGAAGACAGATAGCTATCAAAATAAGGATGTGACTCGACAAAATTAGGCCAAGTTAAAAGTGTTTAGGTTTTCAGGAAGCATTATAATTTCAGTTTTTCCATAAATCAGATTTGTAACAGATGGGTGAAATGTAGGTCAGATGCAGCAGACATCTTCGTAAGCAGTTGCTTTAACGGTTTCCTTGATAATTTCTGTCTCTCCTGTCACATGATAAAAGACGGTTTTAAATCAGTCCATGCAGACCACTTGCAATAAACAAGGAGTACTGACTGAGAGGGCAGCCCTGCAAAACGAAGGGCAGGATTGTGGCATTCACTTTTGCCTTGGACCAGTTTCATCCTGGATACATGCTGGATAAAGCAATAGCATTGCAGGCAGGCAGAATTTGCACCCCTGTTAATAAGTACTGTGACACATTTTATAAACAAGATCACATACACACTGAGGTGAAGTTCTTAAAATCACAGGGCGCCAAAAGGCCAACCAAAGACAGAGTAGCAGCCTTGACTTTGAATTTCCCACCTCCTGCCAGCTGAGTACCTGAGATTTATGTGTCTGCCTTTGTATTTTGAAAAAAGCTGTAGGGGACACAGAGCCATCGCCTCAAAACAATATTTTGTTTATTCTCAGTCATTTCTTTTTAATGGCTTACAGCCCCTCCAGTAAATATATATATATAGATGAGAATTTAAATGATCAAGGTTTTAAATGAAGTATCCCTTGGAGCTGTGAGGGCCCACTATATAAATGCATCATTGCTCACAGGCGTGAGGGCTGTAGCTGCTCCTTTGGAGCTTTAAGAGGCTCTGATGCTGATGCTGTGCCTGCTGCACAGGCTGCTGGCTCTCATCTCGTGACGTACACAGAGCTCCGTGAGCGCGGCTCTGCCCCTGCAGCTGCTCAGCGCATTGCTTGGCAGAGAGAGAATAGAGACCTGTTACTTATGTGATCTAGCTTTAAGTGTGAAAATAAACATGCACAAAAAGGTTCAAAGTAATCTCTCGTGTTACCCTTTCTTCCTGAACACCATTCTCTCGCAATTGTTTTCCTCACATCTGATATATTTCCCTAAATTAGACACCATGTTTCTTGTTTTACATCACTAATTGTGTGCCGACAGGATTTGAATCCATAGGAAAAGGTCAGTCAAACCCAGAAATCATTTTTCTAATATATTTCTAAATTTGCTTAGTTCTGAGCCTGAGACCAAATTATTTTGAATATTGTCATTATTTTTTAACCAACTTTGTTTGTTTATGTACTCTACCTAGAGAAGCTGGCCAGTAAAACTCTTACATACGTGCTTAATTCAACAGAATTGCCATTCAGTTTAAAGATATACTGAAGTATTTCACTTTCTGACATCTCTGGGTAGAGCTGCTAATAGGAAATTACAGTTGCTGATACAGAAAGACGTACTGATTTCAAAATCTCTGTCTTAGAAAACTTTGGAATCTGTATGGAAAATAATTCTTGAACAAGGTTCATCTCCATGGGCCAAAGGCAGGTAAGAAATGACATTGTTTCCCTTCTGTACTCTAGGGAGCCACTGTTGTTAAGTGCAATTCAAACCTGCAGTAGGATAGATGAAGGCCAGGCTGAGTCTTCCTCTGCAAGCCTTGCATTAAGAGGGGTGCAACAGGAAGCCTGTGTTTGGGGCCTAAGGACAACATCCACTGGAACTGAAATCAATTGTAATCTTTCCATGGCACAAAATAGCTTTGGCTAGGATCCAATAGGAAAATAAATTTTAGCTCACTGGTGGAATGAGTGGAACTGATCATCTTTGCTGCCAAACTGTTCGTTTAAAAGGAGTATGCAAGGTCCCATTTCCCCTCACACAGCAGAAACTTGTTAAGAAACCACTTTTTTGGTGATACTTCTAAGCTCTCCTCTGGGAGCACTCATCCTATACAAGTCTTTTCGGGCATTCCTGAAGAATAGCTGCCAGTACTTGTTCTGGCTCTGTTTCTGGTTCTTCCTTGCTCTCTTCTCTCTTGTTGCACTAAGTTCATTTGCTGGTTCTCTAATACATGCAATAATAATAAGAGCCAGAGACATTTTTCCATGGACAAGCGAGCAGAAAAAGGTCGTAAAAGCCTTTAATGAAGACACTACTCTGGTTTAACCAAAAGTTACACAGAGATGTTTGTAGCCTTCTTATCTCACCCTAAAGAAACCTTGCAACTCTCTTTTCACTGCAGAGATTTAATCCAATTTATCACATCTACATATTATGTGGTCTTCCTTCTAGATTGCCCAAAATCAGAGAAGTATGTTTTGTCTCTCTTGGCTTTTGGCAATTGGTTGTCTTGGAAAATACAGATGTACTGGTGAACTGTTCTTGACTGAAAGGGCCACCCATGTAAAAGGCTACACAGTCCTCTTCATCGCAGCTCCAGGCTGAAGATTCCTTTGACACTACAAGCACATTGGGATATGTACTGATATCTTTAATAGAAATATCTTTAATAGAACATTGCCTGTATAGAATAAATATGTCACAGGTTAGTTAACCTCACTTTTATGAGAAGTGGAAGAATATTGTGACTTGTGACTGTACCTAAGCCCTTCACGATGGGCCATTGAAATATGATGTAAAAACTCTGCAATAAACATATCTTCATGTTTAATGACTCATATTTTGTGGATGGAGGTTAACAGCCATTTTGCCTTTCTCCACCTCCAAGAGGGTTAGAAATTAACCCTTTCTCCTTTTCACATTCTCACTGTTGTAGCACACAGCAAAAAAATGCTCGTGCCTCCTTGCTTGATGTCTGCCTGAAATTATGCATAGTAATGGAGTATCAAAGCACAGCTGCTCTGATTGGTAAGGACATTTTTCAAAATGGAGCTTTGACATGGCACAGAAATTGTGCTCTATCTTCTAAACAGTGCTAATGTGGATTTGAGCAGTTGCCAGAGTCTCTCTTTTCCAGTACACTCACACCACCAGGAAGGGCAATGATCTGCCCTGTGACACAGCTTCACAGCCACATGGCATGTTACCTCAGCTTCCACCATTTAAAAACAACCCAAATTCAAAAACTAGAGAATAGAAGTTAGTCTGACAAAGATGACATTTCTCAGTACTGGCTATCTTCAAAATGCGTTAAGCTGGCCATAATTGTTGAGCCATTAATTTCCTTTCTGGGCAAGCAATTAGTGCTCTTTTTCCTGGGGAGAAAATTTCCTTTTGGAAGGCAGTGAGAGAGGCTGGGCAAATGATGACAGGTTTGCAGAAAACCTGGTCAGCTGCCTAATCCTTAGAAAAGTTTCCAGCAAGATGTTTTAGAGAGGAACACTTGCATGTCCATAAACATCCATGCACACCTTCATTTACATACCATGCAAAAACACCAGCCAGAATCCAGGTCTCACTGTTCCCTGTGCTGTAAAGATGGAGTTCATGTTTAAAATATAATAAACTCCACAGCTGATGCCATCTGAGAGGTGGTAGATCTATATACAGATCGATGATATTCAAGTTATACTCAGAAAAACTTAATTTCTCTGCCTTTATTGGAGTATTGCTTGAATAAAGATCATAAACCAATTTTTTAATGACAACATATACCTAAATATCTTATTTGAGCAACAATAGAGAAGGAGAGAAATAAAGAGAAAGACTTTATTTTTCTTCACTCTTTGTTGTACGTTTAATCTATTTTTGTCATTGTAAGTGAAAAGTAGCAGATATTAATAGACTAAATGTTTCTCATGGTGCATTTAATTTCTTTTGCTAGTGAGTGCTACTCTCTTCAATTTCAAATTCAGTTCAGACTGCAGAGCATTAATTAAGTTAACTGATGAAACAAATTCCACCCTTTATAATCTTAAGCTCTGAAAGATTTACTAAATTCTCATGTCCTTCGATCTTATGTGACTAACACAGTCAGAGGAAAATATAAAAACTGCAGCTGGGCAGATAAGATTTAGATTAGGAGAACCATTACCTCATAACACTAGGAAGAGGATATGAATGTTAAATTGAGTTTGGATGTTGCTCAAAGCAGAACGTAAGGTGGTGGGAAGAGCCTGTGAACCCCCTGCTGCTGGGTGAATGGCTTTTCTTAATGCAGCATCGGTACTTAGATAATCAAAATAATACACTATTCGTTTCTATTTCAGTTAAACAAGAATAATTGTGAATAAACTTCCTACAAAATATTTTCCGCCATTGAGCATGGCATTTTGTTTTCAAGCATGGTTTTCATGTTTTCATGCCATGATTTCAAAGGCCTTTAGCCACATGAACATTTTCTGTAAGGGCTTGGGTTTGAAGGGTAGGTGTGGTTCCCGGACAGATGGCCCACAGGATGGGTAAGGATGGGAGCCTGCCATCAGTATCTCATGGTCAAGGGTAGACGAGGCTGAGCCCTTGACTGTGGATTACACTGTTATTTGTGGAGCAATGTGCTGGACCAGGTTCCCATCCCATGCAAGGTCTCATGGCACCAGCAGAACCTCAGGCTCCACCTGAAAAGCTGACCAAGTGGCTTGACATCTTCAGATATCAGCCCCAGGTTTTGCTTGAGAGGTCATCCAGTGGCCCTAATCTGCTGGGGAATTTCTCTGGGTAAGCAAGAAATTGCTCTTCTTTCATACTTCCCTCTCCATCTCCTCCTTCTTCCTCTACTCACCAAGTGCAGAATGGAGGTTTGTTGTCTGGAGGAAGGGTATGGAGGGGAGAAATAACACACGTCTCTGATCTTGGAGCTGATGATGCAGAAGGCAGAGCTACATTGTCTCTGTTCTCATTAAAATCTGTAGCTAACTTTCCCCAGGGGACAAATATTTAACTGGGAGCTTTAGGAAACTGAAATCCCAGGTCTTCCAGTGGTCAGTCACTGGAAGATGGTAAAAGTAGTAAAAAAACGGGAGACAATGTTCTGGCTTAATTTGCCAAGCTATTTTCTCAAATTGGTTGTTTTTGCCTGTTCCTGGAAATGCAAAGGGCCCAGAAATGGTTGTGGACATGTTTGTACATGCTGGTGTCAGCTCTCCTTTCAAGTTCATCCAAAGCTAGAAAGAAGAGTAATTTGAGAATTGATTTTTGCTTCTGTTGAGCTCTGAAATATGTATCAGATTTGAGCTTCAAAGAAACTGCTTATTCACCCACACAGGATTCCACCTTTTTATATTCTCCTTTGCATTTTAACTGCACCCAGTGGACTGTTCTTTCAAACAGAGAAATCAGACACTCAGCTGAATACCAGCAGCTTTTGTGAGATGTGTGCTGTGGTAAACAGCCCTTGTTTCTTCTGCTGCTGCATAAACCCTGAACTGAACGCTTGTCTCCAAAAAGAATTAGTATTATGCTTTCCCAGGTTATTTTTTTAAATTGATATATATGATGGTACATAACGGTTAACTGGGCACTTACAAAAATTTTTCAGTCACAGTGAAAAATCTCAGTGATACAGTTGCTCATGTTACAGAATACCAATCATTACAGAGTTATAAATGAGAGCCATTACCTTGGATGATCCGTGGTTCACATTTCTTGAGGACAAACTGAACACCTACATTTGATGGCCAATATATCTAAAATGAAGCATAATCTTCAAATATTTATGTTATTCTGAATCTTTGAGAAAAATATGTAGGGTCAGCTTCAGGTTAGAGTCCTGTCTAGAGCAGCACAAAATCAGGGAGTTTGACTGCAGTAAAATTGCTCCTTATTCTGAATAGGAGAGTTAATTCTCAGGCAGCAAGGCAAGTAACAGAGGTGATTATCCAGTACCTTGTGATTATCATAATACTCATCTGTCACCATGATATTGTCAGCCAGCACAGAATCCATTTACTATGCCACTTTATAACCATCAGCAAGGAGCACAGTGGATCCCAGCTGAGGCACGTATCAGCATCTATTGTGGCTAAGGAACAAAATGCTTCTCCTATCTGAGGAAATTTATACTTATAAACCAAAGTGTATGACTTGCCTGGAGTGGTAAATCCTTGCTCAAGCAGATTTCTTTCCTGTAGTCAGGCTCTGTAGCAGCACGGCAATGCAGGGGACCATGTGCACAACTTAGACTTGATCTTGTTCAAAGCTGTGTCATGTCAGACTTATAGCCAGGAGCTGTTGAAACAAGCAGGGCTTATATTTGTTTCCTTCAAGTGTTGATGTGAACATACTTCACTCATGAGTCTATTTGCACAACCTAATTAGGAAGGATGTCTGCTTGCCTGACTGAGTCGAGTTTCACAGCTCTTATGTGCTTAAGACTGCCTCTGCTGCTAGGGCAGCAAGAGTAGGCAGTTGAGTGCATAGGCTCGCTCTCAGGAACAGGCCAGGGGCTGTGGCCACAGATATTCTCCTTTCTGTGCCTTTGTTCTCCAGGTACCCTGTTGTCTGTGTTGCCTATTCAGGCTATAAGGAATTTTGGGGCAGGGATTGTTTCTATCGATATGTAGAGTGACATGGCACACAAGTTTGAAGTCCTCACCAGCACTGTATGTATCCCTAAACCAGAATCAGTGTAGTAACACCAGCATGCTGTGTGACCATTAAAATTGTGAAAGTTAATTAATCCAGGCAAATAGCACATTGACAAAGTCATGTTGTCTCCCAGTTCTTCACACTCTGCTGTGCCATATAGCTACAGAATATTTAGTTAAACAGCATTTAGACTCAAGGGACCTTGATGATGAAGAGGACTTCTATATACTACTATCATAGAAACTAAGGACATTGTCAAGTGGTGACCAAATTACTTTCAGGAGGGGTAAGGTGAACATCAGTAATTGTTCAGTAGTGCTCTGGATGACAAGTGTGATGCCCTCATGGTCCAAGAGGGTTAAAGTTTGGGGAAGAAAAGAAAAAAGAAAAGAAAAGAAAAGAAAAGAAAAGAAAAGAAAAGAAAAGAAAAGAAAAGAAAAGAAAAGAAAAGAAAAGAAAAGAAAAGAAAAGAAAAGAAAAGAAAAGAGAAAAGAAAAGAAGGAAGGAAGAGAAAGAAAGAAAAAGAAAGAAA